>MU968411.1:87590073-87634114 GCA_034641835.2 Pinus albicaulis
GGGTCCGGATTTCCACTGCATGAGCGGCCCAAACAAAGATCTGCTCCAATCAATTTATGCCACGTGTCCTCAATCAAAAGTTGCCATGTTCCTGGATGCGGGTGCATTCGATGGCGTTTAAGGCGATGGGACATGGATGTGGCGATTTCATATCAATCACATTAAGTTTTAATGCTGTTCAATTAAGTTCCAAGGTTTTCACATCAAATCGCATTAAGTTTTAACATTGTTCAAGATCGGACCTCCACTCCTGTTAGTGATTCTGCATGCTCCAATATGATCCGGCCTTCGGCTCTCATTAATGAGATATTAATTATGACGGGCATTCTTCGATTGCATTGCAGTCAGGTCGATAAAATGGTGTTTCGCTATGGTTTTTCAGACGAGCCGCAACCTTTGAATTGCAGATGCTCTCCAGTTGCTAGGTTACACTGCCTGCTCACTGTGACGAGAAGGAGAAGTGGCCAGCTGAACTGCTGCTTAGACCTTGGTGCATATCTGCATTTCTCTCGGTCTGGTCTGTGTCTGTCTTCCTCTATTTCTTGGAATTCTGCTTCTTCGTCTCGTCTTGTGCCCACTGCTGAGACTGCACCCATGCCTCGCCTGCGTCAAAGGATGCGTTTCCGCAGGGGGAGCACTAGAGGTCAACCCCTGCACGCTCCCTCCAGCCCCTCAACCGAGTCGTCTTCCCAGTCCAGTGATTATTACGCAGGTCGCTATCCAAACACTAGGAGTGGGTGGGGTCAGGTTCTAGGATCTGGCCACCGTATGGGCTCCCCTACTCCTCCTTTCCCCACCGCTTCACCTTCTCCCACGATGCGCACTGCGCTTTTTTCCTTTAATTTCTCTCTGAACCGCCCACGAATCACAGCTTCAATCATCCTGGTTTTCTGTGAGGAGGCCCAAATGGAGGAACAATGCACCCATCTGGCAGGTCTGAGCTCAGAAAAAGCTAGCCAGCATTTGGGCCTTGAGGAGGGGAGCGGTGACGCGAATGTGGAGATAGCACCTGGCGATCCTGGACCTTCCTAAGGATGGTGCTGAATCGTCGAGGAACCACCAGAGGAGTAGTTTGGTTAATTTGGTTTTCTTGCTTCGCAGGCCCACTTAATTGGGCATGTTTTAGATTATATTACTGTGTTGGACCTCTGTAATATTTTTGAATTCTATAAACATTCAAGACTGGTTTTCCCATATGAGGGTAGTCTTCTTTTTTTATTTTTTGATGACAAATTTTCCATAAGTCTGGGCAATGTTTTTTACTAAAGTCATGCTGTAATTTTATTCCCACTGTTAATAGATTAACTTTACTTAGAAAAAAAAATGTTGCCCTGTTTCTATTTTAAACCTGTTTTTTGAAATACAGAGCCATGTTTATATGATTGCTTATAGTCGAAGCGCTGTGGGGTGGTTTATTATATTAATATTTCACGGTCGAATTATGTTCATAAAAATTGGAAAAAAAAAAAGTTGCCCTGTTTCTATTTTAAACCTGTTTTTTGAAATACAGAGCCATGTTTATATGATTGTTTATAGTCGAAGCGTTGTGGGGTGGTTTATTATATTAATATTTCACGGTCGAATTATGTTCATAACAATTGGAAAAAAAAAGTTTCCCTGTTTCTATTTTAAACCTATTTTTTGAAATACAGAGCCATCCGAATCGTCGAGGAGCCAGAGGACTAGTTTGGTTAATTTGTTTTTCTTGCTTCGCAACCCACTTAATTGGGTTGCTTTTAGATTATATTACTATGCTGGACCTCTGTAATACTTTGAATTCTGTAAATGTTCAAGACTGGTTTCCCTGTATGAGGGTAGTCTTCTTAATTTTTTGATTTTTTGATGACAAATTTTCCATGAGTCTAGGCAATGTTTTTGACTTCAGTGTAATTTTATTCCCACCGTTAATAGATTAAATTTACTTAGAAAAACAAATGTTGCCTTGTTTCTATTTTAAACCTGTTTTTTGAAATACAGAGCCATGTTTATATGGTCTACGTATTATAATCTTTCTATGTATATCTACAGTAACCTTTTTGCTATGAACAGGGTGGATGCTGTAGCGGGCTACTAATGGAAGCAAGCGAGCCTGAACCTTACATCTCGAATGCAACAGATGGTTACCAATTTTGGAATCAAGCGAGCTTGGGTTTCTGCAGATGTCGGTACTCTATCTATTGCTTTAATATTCTACATACTGCTATTTCAATTTCTTATAGATGCCTCGAGCATATTTGGACGCTTTCTCAGATTTGTCGATAATCTCCATGTGGACCGTTACTGGGTTTTATATCATGTCCCTGTATGTGACATGGGGTATTTTTCTATCATTGTCTGGGGTGGGACTTCCACTTTTCTGGATGGATATTTGGGTTCCAATCTTGAGATGTGAAAATGTAATGACTTCATGGACTGTTTTACTTCATACAATATATTCAAAACATCGTTTTTTCTCTTGTGAAAAAAAAAATGATTAATGTTTATCACTCTGCCTTCAAAACTAGCGATGCTGGTCTATGTTGCTGGTTTATTGATATGGTTTGATGGTATTTTTATATTTTGGACATATCACACTCCTCACATGATTAGCGTTTTTCTCCGTTCAAGGATTTTGGGTACTTTA
This sequence comes from Pinus albicaulis, assembly GCA_034641835.2. Classification (NCBI taxonomy): domain Eukaryota; kingdom Viridiplantae; phylum Streptophyta; class Pinopsida; order Pinales; family Pinaceae; genus Pinus; species Pinus albicaulis. The sequence continues at coordinate 87,592,697 of MU968411.1, forward strand.
TTTTGTATTTGGAAAAATGGACGTCGGTACTCTATCTGTTGCTTTAATATTCTACATACTGCTATTTCACTTTCTTATAGATGCCTCGGGCATATTTGGATGCTTTCTTAGATTGTCGATAATCTCCATGTGGACCGTTACTGGGTTTTATATCAAGTCCCTGTATGTGACATGGGGTATTTTTCTATCACTATTTGGGGTGGGACTTCCACTTTTCTGGATGGATATTTGGGTTCCAATCTTCAGATGTGAAAATGTAATGACTTCATGGACTGTTTTACTTCATATAATATATTCAAAACAACGTTTTCTCTCTTGTGAAAAAAAAATGATTAATGTTTATCACTCTGCCTTCAAAACTAGCGATGCTGGTCTATGTTGCTGGTTTATTGATATGGTCTCATGGTCTTTTTATATTTGGGACATATCACACTCCTCACATGATTAGCGTTTTTCTCTGTTCAAGGATTTTTGGTACTTTAATTTGTATTTGGAACAATGGACGTCAGTACTCTATCTGTTGTTTTACTATTCTACATACTGCTATTTCACTTTCTTATAGATGCCTCGGGCATATTTGGATGCTTTCTCAGATTTGTTGATAATCTCCATGTGGACTGTTACTGGGTTTTATATCAAGTCCCTGTATGTGACATGGGGCATTTTTCTATCACTGTCTGGGGTGGGACTTCCACTTTTCTAGATGGATATTTTGGTTTCAATCTTCAGATGTGAAAATGTAATGACTTCATGGACTGTTTTACTTCATATAATATATTCAAAACAACATTTTTCCTCTTTTAAAGTTTCAATTTTTTTTTAAATTGAACCTGCCGTCACTATACCGACGCCTTGTAAGTGTCGGAATTGCGACAGATTAGAAACGTCGGAAGAGCGACAGTATAAAAACGTCGGACGAGCGACGTTCAAAATGTCGGACCACATTTCATCAGAATTGCAACAGTGTACAAATGTTGGAAGAGCAACGTCCAAAACATCAGACCACATTTCGTCGGAAGAGCGACGTCCGAAACATTGGACCACATTGCGTCGGAATTGCGACAGTTTACAAACGTCGGAAGAGCGACGTTCAAAACATCAGACCAAATTTCGTCGGAAGTGCGACGGATTGGGAAACATTGGAAGAGTGACGCTTGTTTGGAAGCGAAAAAAAAAGTGTCGATAGTGCGACACTTTTTAATTGCGTCGGAACTGCGACGGTATGGTAAACCAAGTTTTTCCCGCCCTCGAACTGTCGCTCTTGCGACGACTATGTGTCGGAATAGTGACGAATTGGCCGTCGAAATTTCCGCCAAATTTTCTAGTTATTGTAATGTGTCCGATGGGGGTGGCGGGGGTCATGGCCCGCCACCCTATTTTTTTATATTTTTTCATTTTATAACAAAACTGAGGAATTTTTAGAATACCCAAAAATAGGCTAACGGAGAAAAATTATGCGTCCCACAAATTTTCCCAGAATCTAGCTAGAGCTAGCCAAAATCTGGCGGCAGGATTTCTTCCAAATTGCTGCCTCGTTCATCCTGCCACATGGGCCGGTCAATCCTGAACTTTGACCAACTGTAAATTTCACATACAAACTCGGTTTGATGAACCATTCACACAGTTGCGATAAGGATGTCGAGATCTTCAACCTGAAACTGAGTTTTCCACATTCCTGAGACTTTGATTTTTGAGCTTCCATAAGCCCACTTTGTCCAGTGAGTGTCCCTGGAGCCACCTGGATCAATCTGGTAGGACACCTTTTAGGATGGAATATGGGCAATAATTTGTGTTGCCGATGGAGTTCAATGTTCCTAGTCTGTGCATTGCAACATTCAAAAATATGGCAGAAGCAAATGCCAAGGAGGAACTTTTGTCACAGTTGGTTGAACTGGAAGAAGATCACTTTATTTCAAACTATCACCAACATGTTCATAAGGCATGTGAAAAATCATGGCATGATAGGAACATCAGGGAAAAGGAGTTCAAGGAAGATTATTTGGTCTTGTTGTATGATAGCAAGTTTGCGTGCCACCCAGGGAAGTTGAAAATGCATTGGGTAGGGCCATATGTTGTTAAGGAAATCACTGATGGAGGTGCAATGCACATGGCCACATTGAGCAGAGAATACCTTCCTGGGTATGTCAATGGAAGCCAATTGAAGCCGTACAGGGATGACCGTATGCGTACCAAATGACTATATGGTAGGAGTATTAGATTTGCGCGGATGGGATGGAAGATGAGAATAAGGGCGCGACGCACGCGCGAGGAGGTTGACTGTGTCGCAGAGGTTCCAAAAACTAGCCGCTAGAACAGTAAATCTAGAAAAGACAACTTTATATCTGTTTACGAGAGCATATAGGTTTCATTTAATGAAGGGATTTTTCCATATTTGGGATCATTTTTCCATTTATGGAGACACATTAATGCAAAAGGAACCATTGAAGAAGCGCCACCAGTATAAATATGACCTATGGGGTCGCAATAGTTCGCTTTTATTTTTGAGTGAATTATTTGCCTTGAGCTCTTTGATTTCTACTACATACTCTTTTTTTTATGTCTGGTTTGGATCCAGGATTGAAGGAAGAGTTGTGTCGTAGAGGGTTGGGTTACGTAATTCTGACCAGTATGAAATCTACATGAATTGGAGATGACCTTGTTGCGCTAGAGGGCCCTGTTGCATCGGTTACTGAAACAATTGCGCCCACGAAGCCTAAGAAGGGGCAAACATCTGGAACAAGGAAATCATCAAGGGAAAAGAATCCAAAGCCACACTCCACTACGACTGAGCGCTTGAAAAGACCAATGACGAAGCTCCCTGAGGAAATTATGGAGGAAGAAGAGGATGTGGTCGAAGTGGCTTCATTCTCACGGTTGCCGACCTATGTCGCATCACACAAACCATTTGTAAGTGTTCCCAAAGATCTTGACAAGGTGCGAGTGAGTATTAATATTCCTTTTCTCCTTAAAAATGTCCCAATGGAAGTTGACATGTTTGGAAAAGTGCCACAGCTCAGAATGGATGATTGGGACATTATGGATGTGGATAAATTTTCTGAACTTGTGCCATAACTCTACCTAGACCATGTCCAGTATGAAGGGGGAATCGTGGGCCTAGAGCCGAAGATATGGGTGCTGGGTTTGCACAAGGTAGGCCTATTGAATTTACTACAGATTAGTCACTTTGGGCGTAGCCCAATAAACGATATGTGTGTCCAAAAATTTCTTGTGCTTGTGCAAGATGATGCACTATGTTTGGGAGAGCACATTCCCATTGATGCCGCGCTGATCCATAGGATCAATAGCCTACTTGATCAAGGTGCAGATCCAATGGCTGAATTCAGATGAAAAGTGCAAGAGAAAGATGTCGTGGAAAATATCAAAACTAAATTCCAAGTATCACGCAAGAGTAGGTCATTTGTAGTTAGCGAGATTAATGATACCGTTGTACATTTTAGAATGCTCATGTTGGCCTTCAAGATGATGTGCAAATGTAGACCAAAGGAGGTGCCCACATAGGTGATTGCTCTCGCCAGACGATTTGAAAAGGGAGTAATCTACAACTGGTCACATTATCTGTGCAAGGATTTTTTGGAGAATGTGCGGGAAGCACAGGAAGAAGGCAAGAAATTTCATTATGCATGGATGCTATTGTTGAATGCATTAATTGGGTGGAAGACCTAAGAAGAAACAAAGTTTCCTAAGATAGAACCACAAATGTGTGAGGCTGCGTAGTATGCTACTCTCTGGAACTCATCCGATCTAACAGGCGTCATGGACAATAAGATTTTATAGGTGTTGTTCGATGCCATGCTCTATCAAGCCATGAAGTCTAAGCCGAGGTTGTCTCCAACACTTTATGATCAATACAAGATGATAGCAGATTTCAAATCCACTTTCCTTAATATGAATATTCGCATGAAAGGCACAATCGAGGGAGTTTGGTATGAGTTACCATATTTATTCATGGAAGATGATCTGATCTACATCGCTGTAGAATGGCCACCAACATGGTTAGAGCCTGGTGCATCCACATCCATTCCTAAAATACTGATGAAGCCGCACACTAGTACTTAGCTAGAGAAAACAACTACGAAGACAAAAAAGAAGGAAACCATGCTAAAAAAACCGGTGAAACTATAAACTTAGAGAAAGATACAAAGCCAGAGAAAAATGGTACTGCGCCAAAAGACACAGTGGAGCAAGTTGAAGCGCAGACTTCCAAAGGTAGAAAGTGCGGTTCTCAAACCGCTGGAGGTTCGAGGAAGAAGAGAAAAGGATCTAAATACACTGGAGATGAGGTCAAGAAGTTGAATGAGGATGACTTAAATGAAATTTCAAACACGATCACGTATGCGACAAAGGATTGACTGACGAAGATGGAAGTGCAGTATAAGACTGCGCTTGAGGTGGTACAGGTTGGGGTCCAAGAATTAAAAGTGCAAGTGAGCCCGATTCAAGCGAGATTTTATTAGGTGAGCCAGACACAAATGAGCGCACATTTCATTAGCACACAATCGCTAGACATAGCCTTACTAGTGATCAAAGATGTTCGCCTTGTGTAGATCCTTGCAACGACCATCCATGTAGACCCTAGTCGATGCACCAAGTTTAGAGGTGCAGGTGATATTAATATTAACTTGTCAATTTTACCTGTAGGAAAACTGCACATGATTCAGAGTATGATTTCCTATGAAATTTAGTTCCATGAGTCCCATGCTCACACAACTGATTTAGAATCAAAGAAGCAGGCTGCATAAGCACAACATAAATAAAAAGCAGTGGAGGAAGCTTGCTGCACAGCCGAAGCCCAACACACTGCGCTCGAAGAGAAAATCACCTAGTATGCACTGAAGTACCAGTAGTCCTGGCCACAACTGTGCCAGAAGAAAAACTACAAGGACCGGCTGCCACATTGAAGGCTTCATGTGCCGAAGTCAAAATGGTCTGTGTTGAGTTCGAGCACCAAATATTTGATCTGCAAATAATGTTACAGCCTGAAACTTTGCCTGAAGTCCGTGTAAAGCGAGCTACTAAATTAAAACAAGCCAATGACAATATTGCTACCATGGTTATGTAGTGTTATAAGATTTTAGATGAGGCTATGGGTGTCTAGACGTCAGTTCAGAATGACCCTGTAGTACAGGAGTTGTGCAACAAGCTGCACCTAAAAAAGAAATCATTCGCTGAGATTCGAACGACAACACTTACCCTTTTTCTTCCAAAGCCCCTTGCCCACAAATAGGAGGGCCATATAATCCATATGGAGATCGGGGACCTGCATCGCAAAGAGCAGATGCTGGAGGCACGAATGCAACCATGGGCCCAGGAGGCTCTCCAACTCTCATAGACTTTAGACACTACATTGAAGGATATTCAGTGGACAAAGCGAAGTAATGAGCTGGTCATTGAAGGAACCACCACTGAGAATTTTGTTCTTCAAGTGCAGGGAGATGATGCACAAAGTATGGAAATGGTGCTCCCTCTCTAATGTTTTTTCAATGCGCTCCAAGCCAAGCTGAAGGAGAAGATGCCATAATGACTCGAGATGAGTCAAATGTTTGTGTTGGGGGCTTGTTGGAGAGGGTTCACATGGGGTACACTTTTTGGTATCTTTTTGTATAATTTTTTTATGTGGGCACTGCGTGAATAGGTCAAGGGGATTTGGGGTGGGTCAAAGTCCCTCTTTTGATGTAAAAGGGTTTAAGGGTAAGATTTGGGCCTCAAACCATGGCTTGAGACCATAGTATCTATGCGCTATATTGGATATAAATAGATAGATCGAGTTTAAGTGAAGGGTAACAAAATCATTATTCATGTTATGATCTAAAGTGTATGCATCTGTGACACTTTTGTAAGGGTTTTAGTCTAGGTTGGGTAGAAAGGCTCCTGCTGACTGTGTGCATGGAGACCTAGTCCTGGCTGTGTGCGGACTTCGATGACTATGTGCACGGAAGGGTAAAGTGTAAGGGAATATCTGATGTATTGAATTTATCTGAATTAATACAAGGACTGATTTTGGCGGAAATATTGTGTCAACTATCTGAGTTATATGTTTACTGTCTTGTCTTAAGTTCACTTTACTTTTGTTATGCTTACTCATATATGCGTGAATACTTTTGTTAGTTATGCATGGAGTTATATTGATGGTTTATGAATCTGCTTAAGTGATTACACATTATATATATCTGGATCTAGTTCTGTTATGATATATCTAAGACAAAGTGATCTGGTATTCTGTTTTTAATCTGATAAGTATTATTCTATAATTGCGCATATCTTTTAAGATCTGTATAAGTCTGCAATCAATATATTTAAGGCCACTACATTATTTTCTTCCTCAGGGTTCAGAAACCTAGTTCCATCACCCCCCCATACTGCTTTGGGTGAGACTTTGATCTATGTAAGAAGGTCATTTCCGAAAGGGCCAGTAGTTGGAGGGTTTGTTGGTTGTGTGATAAAATCTGAACCTTGGTCAGGACCCCTCAAGCCAACAACACCTTATCTTCTTCTATTCTTATTTCATCATCTTTCTTAGGTGACTCGTCAATGGAAATAGGGCTTTTGGTTGGACTCTGTGGTTTCTCTTGCCTTACCTTTTGAATCTTCCTAGTCTTGAAGTACATGGGTGTTTTCCTCTTCCTCTTTCATTTCACTGGTGTGATCAAAGTGGCTAGGGTAGCAACCACTTCCTAATCTGTAATCTATGGTGACATCCTAATGTTCACAGGGAAGGTATCATTGCCTATCATAGGGTCCAATTTTTTCTTCTGCTCTATCTTTTCTTCCTTCTTCCCCTCAGTCTCCTCCTTCTCTGTTTCTAATGCCTCTTTGTTTTTTGTTTCAACCTCCATTTATTCTTTTTATTCCTCATATTTAGCCTCCTGTTCTTATTCTTCTACCTCCTCTTCTTCTTCTTCCACCTCCCTCTCTCTAAGACTAGAGTCAGAGGTTTGTCATGTTTTCGTGTCTATGAAGGCTTCCCTATCCATGTCTATGAATGAGGACCAAGATAAAGGGATGTTTAATCTTCTTAGAGCATTATTACCTATCCGTTTTATAAAGCCATGATGAGAAAAATGTTTTTATTTTCTTTCCCTCACCTTTTTTCTCGTGTCTTTTATTTCCTTTAATAGGAAGTGAGGGATGCTCAATATCTATTCTAGAGGGAGTTCTCTTTGAAACCTAAGCTCATTCGACAACTTGAAATGGTACCCATAGAATACACTAAGTCTGCCTTCACAAGAAATGAATTTCATGATATGGAAGGCTGCTTCATCCCAAGGGTATGGAAGGCTTTCTCTCCTCACCTCATTCTTGTCCTCTATGTATTCTTCTCTTGGCAGAAAGAATATTTTCTTGTTTGCAGTGCTTGGCATCCTTTCTCTGACCCACTTAACTCCTAAGGGAAAAGTGGTGACTCTGCTGATTATTTCAGGTGAAAGTGTGATGGCTAGGCCCCTAACCACAATTGTGGCTCTCTCCTTTGAGTGTGATTGCAAAGCCACTGCAAAATCTCGAGTTATATCCTCATCAAAGCCTTTCAAAAGCTCAAAGAAACCTAGCTATTGGTGGTTTTTGAAAATTTCCATGACTTGAGGATTTTGCGTTATTCTTTTAATATTAGTTGGCTCCCTTCTGTTAAATCCCCCTCCCATTTTTATGGCTATGATATGAAGGTGGTAAGATGTTGGATGGTTATGTGAAGAGGTATTCTAGATTATGGTCTCAAACAAATGCAATTTTTTTAACGTTTTAATTGCCAAATTTTAATTGGCAGTGTGTAAATTTTATGGATAAATTTCAATTCTGGAGGGTGGAAACCACTTACCTTTGTCCTATGGCATTTTTCCTTGGGCGGTGGTGGCCTTAGGAAGAAATTTTACCCAGAGGCGACTCTCTTTTCCCATTTGTATCCTTGCTGATCTTCCTGTGCAGTTGCCTGTAGCAATTCTCTGTTTCCTGTAGCACGATGGTGCATGCAAGCTCAGACTTCGATGTTTCTCTCCCAGATGGCTCCCACTACTCTTTTTCTCTCAATGCTCTCAAAATTCTCAGCAAAGTCAGGATAATGAGGCAAAACTCACCTTTATGATATTTTTAACTAAATTTGGAACATGATGTTCATTTGGACTTAACACGAGTTTTGCTCTTTGAGACCATTGGTCCCACTCCAGTTAATGATTGCATAACCTCGTAGTCACCTATTTGAACTCATTCACTTCCCCTTTAATTGATTTAAATTGCCCAGGTGGCATGTACCTTTTAATTTTCCTTCAGTTTAAGTTTACGAAGGTGGCCATGTTAACTTGCCACCTTTTTTTCTTTTAAGTCTCTAAACCTCGACATTAGACGATTTTGGTAATTATAAATGCATATCGAGAGGTTAAGGGCCATACCTGAGCCTACTTGGTGCTAGTGTGTTGCAAAATTAGCTAGTTCAAGGAGCTGGAGTTGGTGGTTGTAGACATGATCTTCCTCTTGTTGTTTTTTATTTTGTTGTTTATTTTTTGAGTGAGGAGCATGTTTTCCGAGTGAGCTACTTAATATTTTTTTTTGTCTTTTATTCTTACAGGTGCTGCATGTATGTCCTCAGGTGGCTAGGCTGGTGTTCTTACTCTCCTAGAGTCTAGTAGTGGTCCTTTGAAGCTTTCTTCTTCAACTATTATTCAAATTTTGTGCTTGTTGTACCATACGCAAAATTGCTACGAGAAACTTTCCAATTCCGTGTAGCAGTCTTGTTTTTGCTCCTTCTTGTTTCAAATTGATTCGAAATGAAGGGGAATGGTTTATGGACATTATTAATGGAGTCATGGAATCAATGGAGTGGTGGATAGGTAAGGGGAGAGGTCTCATGCCAAGTTACAAATGATCTAGCTGCTAATGGCGCAACATAGGGTTTAGAGAGTGAACCTTTTTGCATGGAGTGAAATAAGGGGTTAGGAGAGGTAGTTATAGGAAAAAAATAAATTATCATGCTCTCCTTGAGGTTTATAAATATTTGAGAGAGATATTTTCCCCATAAATAAGTTTCCTGTAGAATTTACAAAATTTTTCTGTAGTGCTACAAGAATCCTGTAGCTGTCAGACTTGCTTGTTGCAATTACAGTCAAGAGAATAAATAGAGTTTTCTAGCTATTTGAGAGGTGAAATGAATGAATGGTTTCATGTTGGAGTGGTTCATGGAGTATGTAAGCAGAGGAGAGGGAGAAGTGAGGAAAAACTACTCCCTTGGATCCAAAAACCATCTTTAATCAATAACCCACAAAACAGAAAAACAAATGAGTGCATATGTATTTTATTTCTTTTATTTATTTATTTTGTTTATATATATATGTATATATATATATATATATATATATATATATATATATATATATATATATATATATATATATATATAGATATATATATATATATATATATATATATATATTCTCGAGCAAAGTGGGCTGCCTCCATAGATATTTTTACCCCACAAACCTGCCTTGGGCACCTCAGAGAGGTTTTCACGGAAGGATCTTTTATTTTTTGTTTTGTTCTTTTTATATTTTTTGATCCAGGATTGCCTCATGGAGGTTTTCAACCCTAGAGTTTGCCTGGGGTGCCTCAGAGAGGTTTTCATCCATGCCTCTTTATTTTTTTATTTTTTGCTACGAGGGGGAGGTGCTAGAAACTATGGAGTCCCCCATGACTTACACCTCCCTATTTATGGAATTTATAAATTTAGCCCTAGACATGGGATTTTTGCAACCTTTAAGCCTGTAACCGTTGCCAAGTAGGGGAATCCCCTCCTCATCTATGGTTCTGATCTGAACTGCACCATTATCATAACATTTTTCCACTTTATAGGGCCCGAACCATCTTGTCATCAGTTTTCCTTTCAAATCCTTAAACCTTGAGTCATAAAACGACGCCCAATCTCCTTCCTAAAAGGAATTTTCCTTAATGTTCTTGTCATGCGAGACCTTCCTTTTAGTTGAATCACTTCTATGTGAATGAGTGCATGCATCCTGAACTCATCCAATCCGTTTATTTGCAGGAACCTCTCTTGTTGGGCTTTTGATATATCCTAGTCTAACTCAACTACCATCATTAAGGTGTTGGACTCAAATTCAATTGAAATTAGAGCTTTCTTCCCATAGACCAAGTCATAAGGAGTGAAACATGTTATTTTTTTTTGAGTAGTATTGTAGGCCCAAGTAGCTTCCACCAATCTGTCCACCCAATATTTTCTACTGCTGCTCACAACCTTGGTGAGGATATTCTCCAGGGCTCTGTTGGTCACTTCCACTTGGCCATTTTCTTGAGGGTGGTAGGTAGTGGAAATATTATGCTTTATCTTGTGCCTCCTTAGAATATTCTCAATGATATGATATGTGAATTATGCTCCCTGATTAGTGACTACCTCTTTGGGGTATCCAAATTTGTAGAACACATTCTCTCTCAGAAATTATGCTACCTTCTCCTTGGACTCTACCTTACCATCTTTTGTTTCAGTCCACTTTGTCATGTAGTGAGTTCAGACTATGATATACTTTTTCTGGCTAGATGATGGATCAATGGGTCCAATGAAGTCCATGCCCCACTTGTCAAATGGCTCAAGAGCCACCTGAGGGTGAAAAGGCATCTCATCCCTCTGTGTAGGTTTCCCCATCCTTTGGCACTGGTCACACCTGCTAGTGTATCTTCTGGCACCCTGGTGAAGGGTAGGCCAATAATAACCCACGTGAAAAGATTTGAAGGCTATCATTTTTGCAGCAAAGTGTCCTCCACAAGGGCTATCATAACATGTAGATAGGATGTCAAAAAATTCTTCCTCCCTCACACACCTTTTATGAATTTGGCTAGGGCCTAGCTTGAAGAGATTTCCCCCAATCCAGGTGAAAGGGGCACTTTTTTTGATATTTATCTTCTCTTTGGATCAGAGGTTAGGAGGGAAATTTTTAGCAACCAAGTAGTTAGCTATGTCAACAAACCATGGAGAGAGTGTTGAGATAACAAAGAGGTGTTCTTCTGGTAACTGGTCATCCACCATTCCTTCTTCATCTGCACATAGAGCTAACTTGGATAAAAATATCTGCAACAACATACTCCTTTCCAGGTTTATCGACAATGGTTAGGTCAAACTACTGTAATAGTAAAAACCATATAATTATTCTAGCATTAACATCTGGTTTTTTCATTAATATTTGATGGCTGCATGGTCAAAGTGCACAAAGGTTTGATAAATAGTGATATAATGTCTAAATTTGTTTAAAGCATGGACAATGGCTAACATTTCCTTCTCCGTGACAATATAATTTAGTTCGGCCTTGGACAAGTTCTTAATAATGAAATGGATTACATAAGGTAATTTGTCTTCTATTTTCCCCAAGAATGCCCCCACAACTTTGTCCAATGCATCTGTGTGGATGCGGAAATGAAGAGTCAAATTTGGACCCCTGAGAATGGGGGCAGTAGTTAAATTTCCCTTAATGAGCTTAAAAGCTTCTTGACAGAGATTGGACCAAGTATACTTAGAGTCTTTGGCCAACAAACCAAATAGTGGCGAAGCCAACTTGCTCAAATATTTGATAAACCTTATATAGTAGCAAACTAAACCTAAGAAACTCTTGAAATATCTCTACTTTTGCGGAGTAGGTGCCCTTTTGATGATGGTGATTTTGTTCGGGTCCACCCGTATTCCTTCTTGGGAGATTGACTATCCCAATACCACTCTTGCTCTTTTCAAGAATTCAAACTTTTTTCGGACCAGGGAGAGATGTATCTAAATGCATATTCTTAGCACTTTTCTGAAATTGGAGAGATATTCCTGGAACTCATCCCTGTATGGTGTGAAATCATCCATGTAGATTTCAACCGACTCATGGACCAACTCAGAGAAAATTCTCAAGACAACTCTTTGGAAGGTAGCTGGGGCATTTAAAAAACCAAAGGGTAGGACTCTGTAAGTGAAGGTACCCCAATGACATGTGAAAGTAGTCTTGTCTTGGTCTTCAGGGCTAATTTGGATCTGGTTATACCCACTGAACCCATATAAGAAAGAAAATAGATTCTTTCCTGCAAGGCCATCTAGGACTTGATCTATAAAGGGAAAAGGGAAACGATCCTTCTTGGTGGATTTGTTGAGTCCTTGATAATAAACACAAATGATCCATTTTCCATTCTTCTTCGGGACTAGTACAATAGGCGATACCCACTGACTGTCTGATATACGATAAATGAAACATACATCCAACAATTTCTACAGTTCTTCCTTGATAATGTGTTTTAGAGCTGGGTTCATCCGCCTTTGGGGTTGGCACACATGTTTTCATCTTCTTTAATGTAAATATAATGTTTTCACACCGAGGGATGCATTGCTTTGATGTCCTTGTAGTCCCAAGAAATGCATCTCAGTTTTCTTTCAAAAGCTAGCATAGCTACGCTTCTTCTCTATCTGAGAGGTTTGAGTTAATTTTCAGAGATTTGGATGGGCCAAATTCCACATCCTTGGTTGTTTCAGAGGTTGAATCAACTGATTGAAGTTCCATCCAAGGGTGGATTTCAGATCCCTTGACTAGGTTTTTAAGCGGATTTTCAGTGGGGGACCGGTTGTGAATGACTTGGTCGATGAGTTCATTATTTTGTGGGATTTTTCTTGATTTTGTGAACCAAAATTGATGAGTTCAACCTGTATGGATGAATTAGGATTGATAAGGTTGTTAGAGCCATTATAGAAAAGTTTTTTATGATTTTCCTATTTAAACAAAGTTTATGGACCATTCAGATAGGTAATATGTGTAATTTGGTATTAACACTATTGGAGAATTTCGAGATAATTTGAAGAATGATTTCTAATGTTCTATTTGTTGTTCATGTTATGGATGCTTTATTAATTTATTTGTAGCTGAATAATTCTTGAGGTGTACAAGGCAAGGTTGGAGGGCCCTCATACCATGCTAAGTACACTTTGGTTAAATTTTGTATAAATTACCATAGTTTTGAGTCAATATTTCTTGTTTTAGTTTTATGATTCAGTTATTTAGATGTGTTATGATTTTTGTATGATTTTTGGATTATTTTGGTTTAAAATCTAATTTGCATATGAAAGGAAAACCAAGTATTTAAGTTAAATTCTTGTTCTATCAAGTTATAAATCACAAGTCCACGAGGTATTGGATAGATGGTGATGGGGTGCGTTGTTAAGGAACTCCTTGATGTGAATTCACCGATTCAATTCTTAGCCCTGATTGAAGTGATGTATTTGGACATGATGATGAAGATGTAGTCCTACCAAAATTACAAAAAAAAATGATGAATCACAACTAAAAATCTTCCCTTTTCATTTCTTGAAATTTTTCTTGAATTTTGGTTTATGATTTTATGCAATGGTAATTTTGTTAGAGTAGAAGTGCGAGGAAGGAAAATTAGGACCTCCTAAGTACGGAGCCTCTTCTCTTGATTTCTACACATCAAAAACTGCTTTTCTTTAGTTTCTCCTCTTGAGGAAAGTATTGTGGGGAAGGAAAACCATGACCTCCTAAGTTAGGAGCCTCTTCCTTCGCTTACTACATCTTGAATCAGAGACTTTTTAGTTAGAACTTATATTTGTAATATGAGTTTCCATTGAACTTTAAAATTAGAAAAAATTTGTAATATCCATTTCCTTCAACTTTTGAGCCTTGCCTTCCGAAATTGACTTTACCTGAAATGCATATACTTTGGACATGCTTCCAAGTCTACGAACCCGTATTGACAAGTCAAACACCTGCATTAGTTTACTTAGTAAATTGACCTGACATTTTTGGTGCCATTTCCGGGTAAGAATAATTAGATATAGTCAGTTAGGAAGATTGTTTAAAAAAAAATAAAAATAAAAACAACAACAAATTTGAGTTTTTTTTAGTTATGTTTCTTTATGCTTAGAGAAAGAGATGAAAAAGGTAGATTTTCCAAAAAAAAGCCCCCAACAAATCAACCCTCCATGGGAGCAAGACCATTAGGACTAATTACACCAGTTGCTGGAAAACCAAGTTTACAAGAATTGGAAGAAAAACAACGTTCGGGACAAAGATTGACTCTTGTTGAAAGAAAAAATTTGTTAGCCTATGAAGTAAAAATAAAAAAAACATTGATAGAAACATCTTCCATAGGAAAACAAATATATGAACCAATCCTTGAAAAAATAGAGAAAGTTGAGGAAACAAAAACTCAACCTCTTATTAAGACATTACAAACAACTTAGAAAGAAATGGCGGAGGAAGGAGAAGGATCTAATATTCCAATATTAACTCCAGAACAAAGGATTCAGTATGAAAGGCGACAAAGAGAATGGCAAAGAAAAAGAGAGGAAGAAATGAGAATAGAAGCAGAAAGAAAAAGAGAAGAAGATTCCAAAAGAAAATATGACAATAAGATATGGCATGATGTAGAAACAGACAATGATCAGGGAGCTACCTTTGGATTCCCAATTCTAGATACAAGAGAAATTATTGGAGAGGAGGTAAAAATGAAGAATATTCCACCTTATGTTTTGCCAAATTTCTATGGCATGTCTTATGAAGATCCTGCATTAGGGGAATTTTGAGGTAAAAAATGGGCCTCATAAGGAAATTATAAAATAATAGTGGAAATACTAAAATAAGATTAGATTACATCATCAAATTTTAGAGGGAAAAAAGAAAAAAAAATACTTTTCAACTTGTATTTTCAACTTATCTCCCTATGGGTTTACTCAAATTTTGAGCAGGAACACTCGTTGGATGCATAATTTGATTCATCATCGCTGGAGTACCCATGCTGCATACTTTTGATGATCCATGCTATATGAAAAATGAGAAATACATGAAAAAAAATATTATGATCATGTTTTTTCATGTATTTCTCATTTTTCGAGTAGCAGGTTCCATCAAAAGTATGCACCATGGGTACTCCTTGGATAAGGAATTAAATTTTGCATCCAACGAGTACTCCCACTCAAAATTTGTGTAAAACGTTAGGGAGATAAGTAGAAAATATAAGTTGAAAAAATAGTTTTATTATTTTATTATTTTTTAATCTTTTATCTTTTTACACCAAAAATGGTGAATCATCCCCCATGGTTGACATCATCATCTTGAATCCTATTGGTTCTTATAAAGTTTATTTAGGTTGTACATTTTTCTTAGGAGGCCACTTTAGACCTCAAAAATTCTCTAATGGATTCATTCATGTTTGAGTTTGATATTTTATGTCATACTTATGGTTACACAAATTATACGCAAAACTCCGTCTTTTTCTTTCTACTCTTAAAGCAGCTACATTGAAATGGTTTATGGGATTAGGAGAACACATATTACTTCTTGCGATGACATGAGGAAAATTTTTCTTAAGAAGTATCAAGCCTATTGTAGGCCTAGAGATTCGAAGGAAGATATTTTCAGGATGTCTCAACAAGAAGATGAGAGTTTGGAAGAATAATTTGAAAGATTTCCTTATAATTTACAAAAATCCAAACAACACTCTTTAAATCCTAATACCATTCGAACAAATTTTCTCAAAGGTATACACAATGGATACCTTGATATTCTCAATGTAATGGGGAAAGGAGACATCTCATATTTTCCATTTAATGAAATTGCAGAATTGTGACAAAAGTATTTTAGAGGTAGAGAAATGAGTGGAAAAATAGATGTAAATTCAGGAGCTTCTAAATCAACAACATGAGGAGTAACAAGAGCAAAAATAGGGTGTTTGTAGGTGTTTGTTTGAAAAATTTAAAACTTATCTTTCAAGAACCTTAGGAACATAGGTTGATGTATTGAAAGCCAAGAAAAATAAAGATGAACAAGATAAGGTAATATCAATCTTTTGTCCTAAGTGTAGAAAGAAGCATCCACTAAGATATTACCTTATCTTTCAAGCACCTTAGGAACATAGGTTGATGTATTGAAAGCCAAGAAAAATAAAGATGAACAAGATAAGGTAATATCAATCTTTTGTCCTAAGTGTAGAAAGAAGCATCCACTAAGATAATGTCCTTTAGATAATATTCAGGTGTGTGGACTTTGTATAAAAAATAATTCAACTAAAAATTGTCCAAATCTCAAAGAATTGTAGGTAAATTCAATGGAAGAAGTAGAAGGGATTGAATCTCTTTACTATTTGGCAGCAAGAAGACCTTGGAAACCACAGTTTCCAGGTATGCCCCAAAATTTACCTCAACAATTTACTCAACAAATTCCGTAGAATTATCAATATCCTTTTCAAACTTCATCGAATGCTCCTATGTCATGGTGGGCTTGGACCCCTCAACAAAACCAAAACCAAAGTTCAAAAATTTGGCGAGGATATGATTATGGAGCCCAACCTCGTCAACAATTTTATTCTCAATAGGAATATCAACAACAATATTAATCTTATCCTCAATAGTCATATCATCGGCCATATTCTCAACAATCATTCTCTTATCAACAATTTCAGCAACCACCACAATCAATGCCATTTCCACAACAAAATCCTACACCCTTACTAACTCAACCACAGTAGCTTCAGTTTCCATCTAACCAACCACCACCTAGACCAACTCAATTACTAGCTCATCCAGTATAAAATCTAAGTAATAAAGTTGAAAGAGCAGCATATAATGTGGAAGAAAAAACATTATTTCCTACATATTCTATTATTCTTATTCAAGACATCCACTTGAGGTCTGGAAATTTTCTGCAAAAATATTCTCCACCATTCATATAAGAACAAGTTGAAGAAGGAGAATGACTTGAAAAATATAATCAAAAGAATCAAATTCAGAAAAGTAAAACTATTATGATTCAGACACCACCTTTCCTAGAAAGGTTAGTAGAGCATAAAAATTCAATTTCTCTTCTTGAATTTAATATCTTAGATGAATCAAAGAATTATTATGTCAAAATTCCTTTGTTGAAATCTATTAAAGATATTACAATGTATACAAAAACAATAAAGGAATTATGTATTAAGAAATATGGCAAAAATAAAAGATATCCACCCATAATCCAAGTCGTTGGCAAATTAGCTAGTCTCATGTTTGTAAAAAAAACAATTGAAAAGTATATTGATCCTGGGATACCTATGGTTACCATTTCAATCAATAATTTTTCAGTTCCTGAAACTTTAATTGTTCTAGGAGATGCTATAAATGTCATGACAAAAGAAACTATGAAGTATTTCAAATTTCCAAATATTTGACCTACTACTACAATTTTAGAACTAGCAAATAGATATAAAGTTGTACCGGAAGGAATACTTGAAGACATCATTTTTTCTTTGGATTCATGGGAGTACCTTGTAGAATTTCTGATCTTGAAACAAAAAACAAATATAGGAGGACATCCTTTAATTCTTTTTAGACTATGGCTAGCCACAATAGATGCCTTCATTGGATGTAGATGAGGAAGCATGATCATAGCACACAGAGATGAAAGAAAACATATTACACTCTATGTTACACCATTTTTTGGTCATCTAACCTACTATCATTAGATGGACCCAAGTACACCATGTAAGACCAATTTTACCCTAAATAAAATTTCTTTCACTATGTAAAATAACTTAATAAAACACATTTATTAGGTTGTTTATGGTCTAAACATGAAACCCCAAAAGGAAATATTAAACAAACCTATATTTGTTTGATTTTCCTCAAGGAATAATTAATTAAACAATAATTCAATTATTATTCCTCGTCATGTTTAACCCAAAACAAAGAAATTAATTAGATAAATCTTTATTTATCTTATTATTTTCTAGGAATAATTATTTAAATCTTATTTAAATAATATTCCTTGTTAAATATGACTAAATCACCCATAAATAATTAAATAAATCATTATTTATTTGATTATCTTTCAACCACTTCCTTTAAATGATAAATAAATCATTTATTTATTTATTATTTACAAATAAATGGATTTGACCCAAGTCAAATACTTTTTCCCTCCAACAAATATAATAAAATATTCCATAAAAGGTGGATCTAGATTTGGTTAATGTTATTTTAATCATGCACCAAGATCTAGAATGACCCAATATTTTGTTATAAATAGGAGGGTTTCTCTTACCATTCTTCACCTTTTGTTGCCTATTAGATCACTCTGGATCTATACTCTTGGTCTGACTTTGAGCCATCATCATTGTCAAATTTTCCATTATTTGCTGTGTGAGCTCCCTTTGAGTTCTATCTTTGTCTGGGTTTTCTACACCAACAAGAGAGAGAAATACTAGATCTGAAGTGCTGAGGACTTCCAAGAACCCATCCCATTGAAGAGAATTGGAAACACCTTCTTGTTTTCCTCCCAGGTGCCCTTAATACAAAAATTCTTTCAAAAATATTGTTCTTGTCTTGTCTATTGGATGTATGGAGCAAAACCTTACTTTTATTGCTTAATGTCTCTTTATGCATAGATCTGGATTTTTGCAGCATTTGTCTTGATCAACTAACTGCAGATCTGAAGATATTGGCAGCCATATTTGATGTTAGGGCTATAAGTTATGTGTAGCTAAAGTGGTCTTTTTTCGTACACTTCGACAAAAGATTCATACTAACAACTGGCGACTCCACATGGGTTTTCAATTACGACCGCTGTCGTTTTTCATATTCCTGCAGATCTAGCTACTTCAGACCCTAAGGTTTCTTTTCGGATTTTTTTTTTCCTATTTTTATGTTGTTTTTCACCTATAAAACCCTAAAACATTAAAATTTCTAACTTCTACGTGTTTCTGGACCTATTGCGTAGGTGACAGACATCAGCCGCACCTGAGACGACAACTTTTTCGGAAATCTGCCGCCGGGACACCCGGAGCTTCAGGTCGCACTTTTCAGCCCAGAAACTGTGACCTGGACTCCAGGTCGCACTTTTCAGCCCAGTATCTGCGACCTGCACAGAAAACAGGTCAGAACCTGCGACCTGCCAGTTTTTCTGCTATTTTTCTGCAACTTTTCTGGGTTTTTCTGAAGCTTCTGTCAGGGTTTTCCAGCCTCTGTCTCAGCCCGTTTAGACCTGTTTCTGATTTATTTTTCTCATATAAATGGGAAAATAGCCCCCTAGGGCTTCAGTACCCTCCACTTTTGGTGGAAGAGTTTTAATTGTTTCAGGTGTCTGATTTTTCAAAGTTTCAACCTTCCCTTTTTCCGATCTGCTACCTCCTTCTTAGATCCCTTTAAATCAGCTCTTCTCCCTTTCAAATCACCTCTTGTAGTTTTTTTTGGACCTTCTTTTAGGGCCTCCTCCTTATCCCTTCTGCTTTTTGATGATTTCCTCCTTTTTTTCAGCCACCTTGCCTCTGTCTCTCGGCTGTGTTCTGCACCTCTTGTCAGCAGTTTTTCTCCTTTAGATCCCTATCCCTCCCGACCTTAGATCTATTGGCCTCTTTTTAGTGTGTTTTGACTAGATTTTTTCCCTTCTTTTAGATTATTTTTGAGAGACCCGCCTTCTTGGGTTAGATCGACGCATTGTTAGCTGTTAATTTTCTGTTATTTCAGCATTATATAATGTTCTCTGCAGATTTATTTTCAGTTACGCAGCACACTTTTTTCTTTTACTCTCAAAACGTCTGGGTTTAAAAATTAAAATTAACGCACGCCACACACTCACCCTAAGTGAAGAAGAGCCTGGTTAACACTGCCAGACAAAGAATTTAAAACATTGTAAAATCAATTGACACTACATTTTTTTTTCCCTTGCTTCGACATTGTAATCACTTGATTCTGCACCTCCCTGCCTTTGTTGGTCGTTCTCCTTCCCCTTGTGCCGTGTTTTTGTTATCATCACTATGCCCCCAAAGCGCACATCCCGGAGACTTCTTGGCCTTCACCCTCAGTTTCCGGTCGGTCAACCTACTCCTTCTCGTCGTCATCGAGTTAGTCCTCCTCCAAGTCCGCACTCCGACTCCTCTTCTGATTCATTGGGTTCTCCTTTTACTTCTGGTTCTCCCCCTGTCACCTTCACTATGTCTGGTCCACGGCCTAACGCTAGCGGTAATCCTGGCCCTAATATCGGGACTACTACTAGCGGAACCACCACAGGAACTACCTCGGCTGCACCCTTGCTCCCTTACATGGCGGGCCTCAGCCTCCCCGATTTCAATTAGTTGATCAATGACCCTATCTGCCACAATGTTGGTTGGCCTGCTATGCCAACCAAGCTCCCCTCTGACATCCCTAAGTTCGAAGGCCTTGCTGGAGAAGATCCAACCAACCATGTTTGATCTTTCCACATGTGGTGTTCCTCCAATTCCATTACCGATGACTCCATCTGTCTTCGGTTGTTCCAACGCACGCTTATGGGCGAAACTTCTAAATGGTATGTTGATCAAGCCATCTCTTCCCATACCACCTTTGTGACCATTGCCCAAGCCTTTTTATCTTATTTCCAGCTCCCTCTCTGATACGACACTGGTACCGAGCTTTTGACTTCTTTCCGTCAATCCTCTTCAACCCGCCTTTCCACTCATGTCCAGGAATGGCGGAGAAGAAGGATCTTATGTCGAGCTCCCACCTTTGAAGATCGGGTTTATATGGACTGGTTCCTTCACACTCTCTTACCTCCCATTGGCAAAGATGTCGCCTCCAATTTCCCTCAAACCAAAGAAGCCGCCCTCCAAATAGCCTTGAAATATGACCTGATCTATGCTCAGTCTGGTTATGTTTATACCGTCCTTCCTGACCTCCCCAGGCCCGGTGGCACTAACGCCCCGGGGGCATCTCATTCCGCCGATGGTATCGTTGGAGCCCTTTCTCATCCGTATGCTCAACCTCCTATGGGCTATTGTCTCCCTCCGGGAGGGGCCAGCACCTCTAACACTTTTCCCCCTCCAGGTAGCATGTATCCAGGATACGGTATGCCTCATCCTTTTGCCCAACCTCCTGCTTACCTCAATTTTGCCCAACCTAACCATTATCCTTATCCACAGCCTGGTGCTCCAACTCCTCCAGCATTTGCACTTCCAACTCCCTTGCCTTCTCAACCCCCGCAACAGCACCTACATCCCCCTCCAGGGCAAGTATTTGCACAGCTAGGCGCGACTAATCCCCCTTCCTCTCAAAGAAGGCGGAAAGGCAATCAAAATCAATCTGCCCCTGGTACTCGTGGACCCAATCCTCAAGGTCTTGACCCTAACACTTCTAACCAGCAACAGGGCACTCAGCCCAAGCCGGACAGGCCTATTTGCACAAATAAGCCTTGTTCGTGTTGCGGTGTTTACGGTCATTACACTCACGATTGTCCCCTTCTACCGCAGATGCGACAGATGTGGGAGTCTCAAGCCACATTGCGAGGACAACATGCCTCCCCTAATGCTCCCCCTAATGTGGCCACTACTCAACCGGCTGTGTTTACCGATCCTTTCCCCCAGCATGGATTCGTGGCTACCCAACCACTTGATGGACAGGTCGCCACTCAACCTTTCCCTTCTGGTTCCTCCGATTACCAGATTCTCATGATGAACTCTGATCCATCTCCAACCGTCGAACTTAACCTTCAAACTCGGTCTCGCCAGTACCCCAAGCCTCCTGCTCAGTCTGCCTATGAGTCCCCTTCTTCAGGTTCTACAGAGCCTCTTTTGACATCCAATGGTCCCTTACACATCCCTCAACCCAAAGTTGAGGTTCATACCAAGATTCCTAAGGGACCATTACGCCGAAATGCTGCTCCTGGTCGAGCTGCTCATTCGTATAGCATAGTAGATGATTTGGCGCAGTCTCCTGCTGGCATTTCCACATTGGAACTCCTCCAGTTGTGCCCTTCCCAAAAGAAGGCTCTACTATCTGCCATGGGCACTGTAGATCCTACTGATGACCAAATGATTGTTTTTGACGCCCATTAATCAGAACATCCTCCTCTTCCTGCTTCCGTAGCCTTCCAAATCCCAGTCAAAATCTGGAACGCTAATGTTTCTCGGTGTATAATTGATGAGGGGGCATCCACCTGTGTGATGTCCGCTTCGGTTTGGAAGCAACTTGGATCTCCTGAGTTGGCCCCTTCCACGATCACCCTTCGAGCGTGGGATGGCCACGCCTCCCAGCCCATTGGCCTCTTTCGTAACTGTCCTATCACTCTTGCGGGCAAGACTGATTGCGTTGACGTTGAAGTCATCAATGCCCCTCTAGATTACAACATTCTCTTGGGGTGAAGCTACACCTATGCCATGTCTGCTGTCCCATCTGCGGTTTTTCGCAAGATTTCTTTTCCTCACAATGGAAAGATAGTCACCATCGACCAGTTGACATATCATGAGCCAAAGCCTCAGACCTCCACTGAGACGACCATCTCCTCTGTAGCCAATGAACAAACCATCGATTCCTTGACTAGTGTCTCTCCCGGCGTCTACAAAGACTCCTCTTTTCTTGGAACTTTCCCTGGTCTCCCTCCTCCTCATGTCTCTGATTCCAGCTTATCGAATGTTTGCATGATGCAATTGTCTCGGGCTGCCCTTAAGCGGCCTGCTTCGGCTAGTCAGCAACCTCAGACTCAACCTCGCCCACCGCAACCCACTCCTAGCCATTCATCTCAGCCAGCCAGACCTCCTCCTTCTGGCCCTCCTCCTACAGCTGGTATCCCTGATCCCCTCTATCCTCCTAGGTCGGTTCCCCCAGGCCTCAACCATCTCGGAGCCATCCCTCTTGGTCATTATCCCGCTGGTCAGATACCTTTACTGGCTCCCCCTCCCGGAGTCTATACGGTCCCTGTCATGGCCACCCTCTCCCTCCCCAACCTGACCCTGGGCATACCCGTCTGGTACCTTGACCCTCCAGCCGCTACCCCACCTGGTCACCCCAAACCTTATCGTGCTTTGACACCGGTTCAACCGGTCCCCCTCGCTTCCTCTGTTTCCGCGTCATGTGGTTTCCGTTCCTCTCATCATTCCCTCTTTTCCCGTCAGGATGCCCTCTTGGAAGCCTTCTCCAATCATGACCTCAACCTTCGTGCCCATAAACGGGATAACACCACCCGTATCTATGTTGACCTCCGTAGCCTGAGTCCCAGCCATACGTCCTATAGCCCTCATATACCACCATCTAGTTCGTATATGAGTCATAGCCATCCTGCCCATCGCACGCCCTCCCGCAGTTGCCGCTCGATGTCTACTATACATTCACGTTGCCGTCATTGTTCCTCCTCCTCCCATTTTTTGTCTTGTAACACTATTCCGCAGGACCTCCAGTCCCCACCCTATATCGGTTACGCCGATGGTGCAAGTCGTTACTCCCGGAATCTAGCCTCGGCAGGTTGGGCCATTTTCACCCCCTTGCATGCCCTTGTTCTCTCAAACGGGGTCTGCATTGGTACTGCCACCAATAATCAGGCCGAATATGATGCAATGCGTGGTATCTTAGTCGATGCCCTCTCTCATCGCATCCTCCATCTGCATGTTCGTTTAGATTCCCTACTTCTTGTCATGCAACTAAATGGTGTCTATCGTGTGCATAATCCTATCCTCTTTAGATGATATTTATGAGTGAAACTCTTGATACATGAATTTGAAACCATACCTTTCAACCATGTACCTCGAGAACAAAATCACTATGTAGATAGCATCGCAAACCATGTTCTAGATTGGCATTTATCACACACATTTTATACAAGACAATAACATTCATAATCATTAAAACAGATGCATATCCATAATATGTGTCGTAAAACATGTGTTTAGAGTCCATCTACTCTGATACATATGACATGCCCATAGCATGTTACAAAAAACTCAAAACTGGGGGCACCACCTGTCCCACACCTAATCACTATCTGGCGGATCCTGAGCCAATGGCTCTGCCCCTGCAGCCTGTAGATCACGTATCCCCTGACCAGCCATTGCCATGCGCCGCATGACACCTCTCCATTCCGAGGGTAGACCAATACATGGCTCTATGTACTGGTCGTCTAAGTCTTGCCACCCGCGCTCTGAAACACCGATCAGCAACCTCTCGCATCTACAGCGGATGTCCTCCAGGAGGGCGGCCGCATCCTCATTATGTGCCATTCTCAATCCACTCGGGCCTGCAGGTCCTGATGCTGCCGGTCGTCCCATATATCCGGCCGGTTTTATCGGAGCTATATCTGCATACCAAAAGTACATGAATCAGTACCCTATCTACTATTCAATAACTTTAACATGCCCAAAAAAGAGTAGTCACTTGTCACTTACCATCAGGTCCCCATACTCAACCAGGCGGAAGTGGTAGGTCCGGATCCCCACAATAACTCATACCACTATAGGGATAGTTGTCTATGTATAACGGCATCTGATCCCAATGGGCAAAGAACTCAGGTCCAAACACCCGTCCGACCGCCCCTCCTCCTCCTCTGCACAGTAGTCGCCCCCACCGGCGCATCCTGGGCTCTCTTGGGCCCCCATCTGGGAGCTGTATACGAGGTCGTAAGGTCGGTATCTTCTAAAAAAAGAAGGAGCACAATAAAGTCCCATATGAGCAATCGTGGTTCACTTGCCGCTTGCAAAGCGACAGCTATCGTTTTAACGACACCAACATCATTTGGGCCCACCCATAGTAGGTCCCACTCAACACACTCTCCACAATCATCATCTGCCCCCCAGTGATGTGATGGAGCACCTGGTTGCCCAGGATCCGCAGCACCGCTGCGGCCACTGCATGAGTCTCTAATCTCTCTAGGTCCCTGATCGGTATCCGAGTCCCTTTGACTTGGAGTCCCAGTCGACAATGTTGCTCCACAAACTCCATGATGTTCCGCCCCCGCGGTAGTACTGGCTACGTATTTCCCACCATCCCAAGTGGCGGGAGACTAGTTAGGAAATACAGATCCTAGACTGTCAATTCGATCCTATGCCCCTCCACTACAAATACCTCATGATCTAGATCCCAATAACTGACAATCCGGGCCAACAAGGGCTCCCCAGCTCTCATAAAAGGGTTCTCCAAAAAATTCAGAACCCCAAATCTGCCCAATACATGATGGACACCCTAATCTGCCTGGATCTCTCACCGTAATGTACCCAGGTCTTTCTCTCTCCAGTTGACCCATATATCTGCCATATCTACACAAACACATCATCTTTGTCAGTGTCCAGATAGGAAACACTATAACCAATCACAAAAACCTAAATCTCAGCCCTAAAATAGCACTGAAATCTCATTCATCCTCCAGGTCGCACTTTTTTTCCCAATCCTAGGACAGGTCGCAGTTTTTGGCTCAAAACCTACTTCCCAGGTCGCAGTTTTTGGCCCAAAAAGTGCGACCTGGCCGTAGAGGTGAAAGAGGGGTTGTTCCTGAGATTCTGGGCCCTAATCTGAACTTTCAATCCATCCAAATGAAAGAGTAAGGTTAGGCCTCTTACCTGCAACTGACGAATCTTGATTCCAACGGTCAGTTTTTCCGCTACGCTCGTCGCAAGATTTAGGGCCTTCTCTCCTCTCTACATTCACCACAGCAACACTAGCAAATGAATGAATTTGGAGGGAAAACTGTCTTATTAAAAGAGAACCCTTGTTTTTTCTTTCGCCTGCTGCGACCACACCGTAGCTCCGTTTGACAAACCGTCTGAACCGTTGGAAAACTCTCACCGAGCCCTCAAATGGGTATCTGTTATTTTTTTGTGATTTGACACTTCACTATGACACATTTTTTCCAAGATGGGTCACTTCACCTCCCCCCAAAATCAAATTTCCTCACTTACAACACTTGTACTTAGGGCACCACTTTGCCTCCATATTTGTTTGTGTTCGTGTCGATTTTCGTCATGAGATACCATCTTTTACTCATGTTTTCATGGTCCCCCATGGGACCTTTTCTATGTGGCAGCACCATCAAGTCGCCCTTGTTTAGAGCATCCAAGTTGAGTCATCATCGCATTCATGGAGTCTATCCCGAGTCCCTTTGTACCCCGCTATAGCCCTCCATCCTTCATTGCTTGGTCTCTCTCTTGTGTCGCACATTATGGACTTCAGTCCCACTGTCCCCTATCCCTTATGATATTGTGTCAGTTGCTGCCATGTCATTCATGTCCTTTATGCTCTAGCAAGGGAAGTCGTCCATTCGCTACTCAGTCCCTTCCATTCCATCATCATCATTGCATTACCATCCATCGCTCTACTATTTTCTCGTGCCTTAGTTGAGGATCTCTCATTGCCTCACCCAGGCGGACCTCCTTCTGTCGACATCAGCTCCTTCATTCCAGAAGACAGGTCTAGAGGGCAGTGTACCTTGGTTCCAGCTTCCACTCTTGTTCGGTGCCTCGGATCAAACAAAGGGATCTCTCGTTTCCCTTTGACTTGATTGTTTCTCCACTCCAGCTCCTTTCAGCATGATTGAGATCCATGTTCTTGATGGTTCAGTGATGCAGCAGTAGCTTTTGGTGATTCCCGGGTGTGTGTGAGATGTCTTAGCCCTCATGAGGGGGTGGCTCCCGCAGTAGCTCCCCACATGCCCGGGATGACCTCTTCAGTGCAAATTTCTTCAATGCAGCTCCCTCCGTGATATTCGATGATGTAGGCCTTAGTTTGTTGCGCGCCTCTTGATTTGCATGTATTTTGATTTGCATGTATCAGTCAGATTTTGTGAGCCCTTCCCCGCTTATAGGGGGAATTTGGGTTGTATTTGTATCTCATGTACTCAGATATTATTGTATAAGTCCTGGCTGTTATCCCAGGCACAACATGTATGTGGAATTCCTCATTGTATTTTTATCTAGCTCATGTTTACGCCGGCTGTACTTTATGGTTCAGTCCCTTGTTTACTGGACACACTATTCTTTTTTACTTTGTCTCGACGGGCATAGGTATGCCTCCCCCGCCGCCTTTAGCACAAGTACCCTCTCATAAAAAGAGACTTGTTGCACTTGTAAGTCTCGTCTCCTCAGGGTCTAGTTATTCAGCACATTAGTCTACCTCACATTTCTCTTTCTGACTTCCCTTTTGATGTCTGGTGATTATGTTCTTACAATGTACTTCGGTCATACGATTTGCTCCTAACACTCGCATGCTAGGGGGCAATCTGTTACACCATTTTTTGGTCATCTAACCTATTATCATTAGATGGACCGATACATCATGTAAGACCAATTTTACCCTAAATAAAATTGTTTACCAGGTAAAATAACTTAATAAAACACATTTATTAGTTGTTTATGTGGTCTAAACAGAAACCCCAAAAGGAAATATTAAACAAACTCATATATTTGCTTGATTTTCCCAAGGAATAATTGATTAAACAATATTCAATTATTATTCTGGTCATGTTTAACCCCAAAACAAAGAAATTAATTATTTAGCCCTTGTTTATTTTATTATTTTCTAGGAATAATTATTTAAATCTTATTTAAATAATGCCATTCCTTGTTAAATATGACTAAATCACCCATAAATACCAAGTAAATCATTATTTATTTGATTATATTTCAACCACTTCCTTTAAAATGATATCAAATCATTTATTTATTTATTATTCACAAATGTGGATTCGACCTAGTGTCAAATACTTTTCCTCCAACAAATATAATAAAATATTCCATAAAAGGTGGATCTAGATTTGGTTAATGTTATTTTAATCATGCACCAAGATCTAGAATGACCCAATATTTTGTTATAAATAGGAGGGCTTTTCCTACCATTCTTCACCTTTTGTTGCCTAATAGATCACTCTGGATCTATACTCTTGGTCTGACTTTGAGCCATTATCATTGTCATATTTTCCATTATTTGCTGTGTGACCTCCCTTTGAGTTCTACCTTTGTCTGGGTTTTCTACACCAACAAGAGAGAGAAATGCTAGATCTGAAGCGCTGAGGACTTCCAAGAACCCATCCCATTGAGGAGAATTGGAAACACCTTCTTGTTTTCCTCCCAGGTGCCCTTAATACAAAAATTCTTTCAAAAATATTATTCTTGTCTTGTCTATTGGATGTATGGAGCAAAACCTTATTTTTACTACTTAATGTCTCTTTATGCATAGATATGGATTTTTGCAGCATTTGTCTTGATCAACTAACTGCAGATCTAAAGATATTGGCAGCCATATTTGATGTTAGGGCTATAATTTATGCGTAGCTAAAGTGGTCTTTTTTCGTACACTTCGACAAAAGATTCATACTAACACTCTATCCTATTTCTCAATATCCTTCTTTAATATCATGACCTGATGACCAACAATAAGAAACTCAACCTGTTTTAAGTAATAATCAAGCCTTTAATTTTAGAGAAGAAGAAGAAAATGAGGATTTAATAGACCTTTTTATCTCATAACTTGATATTTCTGAGAAAAATGAATAAAAGAATATGAAGCTGCAAGTCATATTTTGAGTCAACGTTTTTAGGAAAAATGTACTATTCAATAATTTCAGAATTCATTTGAAATCATTTTTCCTATCAGTTCAATTACCAATCCTCAAAGCAAAACCATTGAAATAAATCTTGGAAAGAATCTAAATATTGGTAATAATCTACAATAATCACAAGAACAACAACTAATTGCATTGTTACAAAAATATTCAAAATATTTTTCCTGGGACTATATAGATATGCAAGGAATTCATCCGAAAACATGTATTCACCATATCTATATTGATGATAACATCAAACCAGTTAGACAACCACAAAGAAGAATGAATCCAATGATGAAAGAGATATTTAAGGAAGAACTGCAAAAGTTATTGCAGGTGGGATTCATCTACCCTATCTCTGATAGTCAATGGGTTTCTCCCTTAGTTGTGGTACCAAATAAAAATGGAAAATGGAGAATATATGTAGAATATAGGGAACTAAAAAAAGAAACATTGAAAGATAATTTCCCATTGCCATTCATTGATCAAGTACTAGATTCACTGGTAGGAAAGAAATTCTTCTCTTTTCTTGATGGATTTAGCAGTTATTATCAGATCAAGATAGCATTATAGGATCAAGACAAAACTACATTTACTTGTCATTGAGGAACATATGCTTATAATGTTTTACCTTTTGGATTATGTAATTCTCCTGCTACATTTCAAAGAGTAGTCCTAGTCATCTTTGCTGATTTAGTTCATGAATGTGTAGAGGTATACATGGATGATTGTACTGTCTATGGAGGTACATTTTATGATTTTCTAAACAAGCTTGAAAAAGTTCAAAAGAGATGCATAGAGACAAAATTATCCCTCAGCAATGAGAAATGTTTTATGATGTTAACTGAAGGGAGTGTTGGGGCACTACATTTCTTCTTCTTGAATGAAGGTAGACCCAGCAAAGGTACAAGTCATTGTAAAATTAATGCCACCAACAACACAGAAAGAAGTAAGAATTTTCTTAGGAAATCCATGATACTACAAAAGATTCATTGAAAACTTTAGCAAAATAGCTCTACCCCCGTTCAAATTACTTGTAAAAGAAATTGAGTTTCAATGGGCTATAGATTGTCAAAATGCATTTGAAAACCTGAAAGAAAAATTATCTATAGCACCCATTCTCAGAAGACGAAATTTATCATTTCCATTCCACATATCTAATGATGCATCAGATACAACTATAGGAGCATCTCTAGGAAAAAAATAAAATTAGTTTAACTATGCCATTTATTTCATTAGCAAAAATCTAACTCTGGCACAATTAAACTATACAGTAACTGAAAAAGAAATGCTAGATGTTGTGCATGCAGTCAATAAATTTAGACATTATATAATAGGCTATCAAGTGTTTATTCATATACATCATTAAACCATTAAATATTTAATGAAAAAAACAATTACCAATGAAAAAATTACTAGATGGATGTTAGTAATGTAATAATTCAAGCTCACTATTTTAGATCGACTAGGAAAATATAATCAAGTGGTAGATTTTCTGTAAGGAATTCATTCCCCTAGTGATCCTATTCCTATTTCAAACAACTTTACCAATGAAAATTTATTTTCTATAACAACTAAAACCCCATGGTTTTAAGATGTAGCTAATTATTTATCATCTCGAACATTAGCATCTCATTTCACTAGAAAGGAGAAAAGAAAAATAATCAGAGAGAGTGCTAGATATAGTTGGGTCAATGGTGACCTCTTCTATACTAGTCCTAATATTTTGATAAGAAATTGTGTAAGAGAAGATGAAATTCCTGATATTATAAAATCATGTCATGATGAACCATGTTTTGGCCACTTTGTAGATAAACGAACATCATACAAGGTGCTCAAACTTGGCTACTACTGGCCAACAATTTTCAAGGACTCAAAGGCCTATGTCAAAATATGTAATAGTTGTCAAAGAACTAGAAGACCTGTAGTATCGGATGAGATGCCATTGAAACCACAAGTACTTATAGAACCATTTGAAAAATTGGCTTTTGACTTTGTGGGACCTATTAACCCGCCTTCAAATGGAAAGTACATATTAGTATGTACAAACTATGTTACAAATTGGGTAGAAGAAAAAGTAGTGGCACGAGTAATAGAAAAAAAAATGGTTTCATTCCCTTTTGAAGAATTATTTGTAATATTTGGAGTTCCAAGATAGATTGTTACAGACCATGGACCATAGTTCACTTCTAAACTTGTCTGAGATCTTACGAAAAAATACAAAATAAAGCATACAAAGTCTAGTCCGTATCATCCTAAAGAAAATGGACAAGTGGAATCTAGTAATAAGGTTTTGGAAAACATCATGACAAAGACTGTGCACATGAACAAAAAATTTTGGTTAGATAAATTAAAATATGCATTATGGGCATACATAATTACATGGAAAAATACTACTGGATTCAGCCCATATCAACTGGTATATGGTAAAGAAGTTATGTTACAAATCGAATTTCATATTCATAATGTTAAACTTGCGACAGAATTGGGATTGGACCTATCAGAAGCACAACATCAGATAATTATGTAACTAAATGAATTAGACGAAGTCAGACAACAAATAGTTGAGCATACATCACTAGTACAACAATAGAGAATCAAATGGCACGATAGATTTATCAATTTTTTTTTTTTTCATAAGGGAGATTGGGCACATCTTTTCGACTCCAAGTACAAATATTTCAAAGCTAATTTTACTACTCATTGGCTTGCGCCATATGATATAGAAGAAATATTTGACAATGTAGCAGTTAAGATCAAGACAATTTATGAAGCAACCATTTCATTTCTAGTTAATGGTCATAAGTTCAAAGTTTATAATAAGCCTATCAATAAAAAATAATTTCTGAAGAGAGTCTTAGCAGAAAACAAAATGGAAGTAATGGAACAACATAGTGATATGCCTTCCCTACTTCCATAATAAAAAGTAAATAAAAAGTTAAAAAATAATAAAGGAGTTTGGTTGTGAAAATCTAGGATACTGGAACAATACAAACTTGAATTCATATCAGAAAACCAACTTGTTTGGCCGATATGAATTCTCTTTTATGTTTTTCAATTTTATTTTGCAGAAATCATCCTCCAAAATTCAAATACTTGAGGCCAAGTCTCAAAGTCAGAAAGGGGGAATATTCATAATAAACCAACAAACTATGCAACTAGTTTAATGTAAAGCAACTGTATTGCAGAAGGGACCTCAGACATCATAATCAATATTTATCAGTAATGGACCTGAACACGATCAATGTCATATGTTATTGTAGAAGGGACCTGATTATTAATCTTAAAATCAACATTAAAGGGACCTGAGAAGCATCTACAAGCATCAACAATCCAACAAAATCATTCAACATAATTCATTTTGAGGTCAAAGTATCGTCATCATTCGCAAAAGGTCAAGTGTTGACAAAAGAGCTAAGGTCATCTTCAACAGAAGAAAAACATTGACAATGAGCTATCAAGTAAAAGGAAAGTATTGTAAGTTTAAATTATTCTTAATGCCTTCGATTTTGATTTTTTTTTAAGATTGATAAACTAGTTCAAACTTGAATATGCAATACCCATCTATTCATGTATATATCATCCTACATTATCCTACATTACAATATATCCTACATCACCCTACATTAATATGCTTACCTATTACGTTATTCATTCACCTTATTAAATTCATTAACCTTATTATAACCTAACATTCATCAATTCATCATTGACTCAACCACATACATTTGCATTTTTGACCAAAATTTTTGGCCACATCTCCTTTTTGGGGCCAATTTTTTTTGCCTCATGGAATATTTCCTACAAAAAAAAAAGGATTAGTTTCATATGCCTACAAAAAAAGGTGAAAGAGAGTTAGTATCATTACAATTATACTTAACATATTATTTAAAAAATAATTTTATTTGAAATGACCTAAAGTTATGGTCATTTCTAAACAAATCAATACATAAGTATATGTAAATGATGAAGAAATGATGGCAAGTATGCAATCATAAAGGCATAATAATGGATATGCAACATGAAATGCATGTATAATGGATCAAAAAATGCATAATGAACAGGCATAATTCATAATCAAGAAAGAATGAAATGCAAAAGTCATAGACTTGTCCAAATTGTGATGAGTATTATAAGTTATAAAATACAAGAAATTACAAGCCATGATGTAGCATTAACAAGAAACATAACATGTGTCGAGAGATTTAAAATGGATAGAGCAGTGATAAAATAAGTATAGTGGTGATAAAAAAAGCATAAAACCAGTGAGGACAGTAAACTATGACTCATCAAGTGAACAAGTTGCAGCCAAAGATACAAGTGACGGGATGAACAATCATCTAGTCAAATTGATAAATGCAGCAACAAAGGGTTGCAACCACAGTTGTAAACCGTCTACGCAAGAAAACCGTCTGCGCATTTTTATTCATCATCACAACCCAGTTTCATCATAACCGAACTAAGAATAAAAGGAAATTGTGTGTTTATTGTTTATCCATAGCCTAAAGTCAACCCAAAACCCTGTTTGACTAAGAAATACATAGAGATTGAAAGAGAACTGCGTGTAAAGAGGAGAAAACCTCGTGCAATAGAGGTAACACGAAGAATTGCGTGGAGAAATAAGGAGGAGTATTGTGTTTAAAAGGAGAAGAGATAGGAGAACACAAACTCGATATTTCCTTTGCGCTGAGCAGGCATATTCTCCATCGAATCCCATAAATCACGTGGTGATCAGGTAAGCGTAGATCTCAGGGTCTTCTCAGGAGTTAAAAGATTTTTAATATTGAGTTATTCTCTCGAGAAGGGTTCAACTTCAATTATTGTTAAAATGTGTTAAATTGTGAGTGAAACACAAATTCAATCCTAGATTAGTAGTGCTCTATCACCCTAAAAATGATTTGCCACATGTAGAAAACTTATTTTCGAATTGCTAGAGATAGAGAGTTTAAATAGGAATGTATGTTTACACAGAAGCAAACAATCCTTAACAAGATAATATCTACAAGGTTTTGACAGTCATCTACAACTCTGGTATTCTTCCAAATATGATTGCCTCATACATTTTTAAACACAGTTTGCCCAATTTTTTCACATAATAAAAACACTGTGAGCATCCTTTTGTATACACAACGAGCATTTTGGTATGAATTTTGCAAACAGAGAATGTTTTTCATCAATTTCTATGGGCAATTTTGCAAATAGTGAGATATTTTTTGCAGTAAATATGTTCTTACATGTTTTTTTCACACAGTGAGAGTTTTTTTACGTAGAGGATTTATTTATTTATTTTAATACCATTTGCAGTAAGAAATCGAGGAATCGAAGATCTAAAGGTAGAATAAGTAATATCATTTTTTTTATTATCAAAGCTATAGAGGTCTGGTAAGTATATCACCATTATTTTTATTCTAATATTGCATGAATGAGAAGGAAAAATATCTATATTTTTCTTGTTATATTCATGATGAGGTTATTTACTAGATAAGGCCATATAAATTGATACACTGATCAGATACAAAAGGCAACCAAAACTAAACCTAAATAGTTAAAGATAGAAACTTGGAGTAAGGATACAGTAGAGAAACTATACCAGCCAGGGTTATTAGTGTTTCTTAAAAATTTCAATGGTCACAATGATAAAATCACACAGGATTTCATACAGAATTCTGAACATGGACAAAACAGAGTTGGTGAGATTTATATACCATTGAACCTAACCTTTCTTCTCAAGCATTGGACCTTGCTTTGATAGGAGAAGAGTATCACAAGGGTCTACACTTTAAGGAGAATGGATGGAACTTTTTCCTGGAGAAACAAAGGAAGTGGTCCTTTGATAGAAAAAGAGGGATTCCAAGAGATTGGCTCAGAGAGCCATGGTTAGAGTTGGTTTTGATTATCCAGAAATACTTCACCAGTGATAATCGGTACAGTGTGATATACCTTTATCATATCAAATTACTTCAACATATGAAGTGAGATTGTAAAATGAACTTACCCTACTTATTTTAAAAAAAATAACCAAAATAATAGATAATGTCAATAACAAAACATAAGCTAAGGAAGCCAATATATATCATCATGGGCTAATCAAGATACTTGTGGAGTATCTGGTAAGGAATAAGGGATTTATTTGGAAGGAAAATTTTGGATAAGAATAATTTTGAAGAACAAACAACAAGGAATGATGATAAGTTTGAGTAGTTGCATGTAACAAGAAGTATCATGAATTCTCCTTTGTATCCTAAGACAAGATTGAAGGAGAAGAAAGATGATATTATGATTGAAAAATATAAATCCTTTATGGCCATTCTTAGGAATCCTAGGAGGAAATCACAAGAGGAAGCAAGAAACAAAGGAAAATATCCATAAATTGAAATTGTTGAAACTGAGGCTCCACCAACATCAAAGAAGATTGATGAGATTATACAGAGAATGGACAAGGAAGTCCATGAAGAGCCCATAGAGAAAGACTCATATTTTGAGAGTGCTTGGGTAGGAGCTACCTCATCTCACTCATATGACAAAGAGACCGGGGAAGAATATAAAGAGTTGCATAATGAAGAATATCTTAAGAAAATAGAAGAATTAACAAGTGAGTTGGACGACAACAAGATCACAGAGAAATATTTGAAAAAGGAGAACAAAATGTATAAAGAAAATAACAACAACATAATTAAGGAAAACAAGAATTTGAGTGAGCAGATTAAATAGCTTGAGACTCATAATATCCTCATCTCAAAACAAGCCTACATATGGCGAAAGGAGAAAAAGTCATCACCGTAAAAATATGAGAAGAAAAAAGTGAAGACTGCCATCTAAAAAGAAGAGAAATATGAGGGTATTAAAATTCACTTTCAAGATACATAGGAAGAAGCTATAGGGTCAGGAACAACAGAGGACATCATCACTCAGTAGATCCAAATGGAGGAGGCAAGCGTGAGGACATGCTTGAACATCAACAAGGGCGAGATATTGGCCCTCAATTTCAGTCATTTTTTCCTATCCTAAATCGATTTATTTAGCACCATATTCCATCCTAATTCACCTATATATGCCTCATTCTAGTCCTAATTTTAATATTCAATTAAATAAATTAAGTTTTTTAATTTTTAGATTTTTTTTGTAAAAAATAGGTTTTAAGAGTAATTTTGGATTGCATTAAAAATTCCCGTAATAGCTCCATTAAAGTCATATGTGCAGGATACGTGGGAGAGATCTGAGTGCGTATTTGGAAAGCTTGGGAACCAAAAATGGAGAAATAGCTGTTGGTTCAGTCAAACTGAGAAAAAACAAGCCCGATCAACGCTGGTCAAACTTGACCTGTCATTCAGGAATCCCTGGTAAAAAGGGGCAAATTTATTATTTTGTGGTATTTTTCCTGATTTTGTGAACCATAATTGATGAGCTCGACCTACATGGATGGATTAGGATTGATAAATTTGTTAGAGCCATTATAGAAAAGTTTGTTTATGATTTTCCTATTTAAACAAAGTTTATGGACCATTTAGATAGGTGATATTTAAGATGGGAAATTACTGAGAGGGGGTGTGAATCAATAATTCAATATTATTTTAATTTTATAATATTTATTTATTATTCAACTAATATTTCATGTTCATGTTATATTGAATTAATTTTGCAGGTGTCATGAAGAGAATTTTCAGATTTCTTATCAAGAGTTAAAAGTCATTCACATAGCAGTCATAATAAGAACACACAGACACAAGATATGAGTGGAAACCCCGAAGGGAGAAAACCACAAATATTAGGTTGAAAGTGATGTGAAAGTGGGCTACTACTCCTTATTACATCATATTTTTTTAGGCTACTACCCACAAGAGGCTACTACCTCCAAGGAAGCTCGAGCTCCCATAAATTTTCTATAGGCTACAACCTACAGGGGGATCCTACCTCAATAGGGAACACCATGTTCCTCTTCGAACTACAACATACATGAGGAAAAAAATTTCTCAATTAAACATCAAGCTTTAGATGCTAGTTACCTCATAGACCATTCTGCTATCAAATTCATTGCTGAATTTCTTATCCTCTTCCATTTTCTCTTCCTCTTCTGCTGCTGTCCATCAATGTCTTCGTACAAAAACTCTCCTTTTCTTCCCTTGAAAAAAAACCAAATTTTTTTTTCTCTATGTTGTGCCTTTTGTAAGCAAGCCTCTTTGGACGTTTGTCTTCCTTGCAGAATATTAAGTGAAGCACCATCTCTTTGGCTTCCAAAAGAAATCTGTTCTCTTTCTTTATGTTCATATTTGAAAGTATTTGTAATAGAAAAAGATATTGTAACATTTAAAACAGAAATGATGACAAGTGACACATCAGACTTGTGTTGTCTACATTTTATGTTTAATGAAATATATGTATTTCAACTTTGTATTAATATATTATGTCCTTATGGATAGTTTTCTAGCCTTCATATTGATTACCATAGCCTTTTCACTTCACATCGCTTTCAACCTTTTGTAAAATAAAACTAAACATACATTAACATAATTTCAATTAATGACATCAATGCAAATATTTCCAACAATCTCCCCCTTTGGCATTTATGGAAATCCTTTTTTCCTCCCCCTTTCATTCCGAGAAATTTCTTCCTTCCTATGATTACTTTACCTCCCCCTTTGACATCAATGGCGAGGGGGTTACACATTTTCCAGTGTAGTTTCCATTATTGCATTAATGCTTCCGAATGCACAATGAACATTACTGCTCTCTAAGTTCTGCATAACCATTGTTCATTTTGTCATTTTGTTATTGAATGAAGGCCACTTCATATGGCTTGTTGGGGCTGCTCCAGTTTGAATGAGTGTTGGTTGAAGATGAATACTACTTCAATAATGGCTGATGCTCCATAGACACCATTATGTAAGAGTAGTGAAAATGATGCATGTGATATATACATTCTACTCCAAATCCACTTCAAAATCATTGAAAAAGCTCTACAAACCATTGTTGTAAGAACATTTTTAAAATAATGCAAGGAATTATAGCATGGAAACAAATCTTGTACCTGATTATGAACTAGATCATTGATGTGCTTATGGAAATAAGTGATAGGTTTGTCAAGATTGTTAAACCTTTTTATGAATTTGAAGCGTTTAGGATATATTCCCACACACACACACACACACACACACTGCACGCAACATGTATATTATAAGGTGCCAAAAACCTCAACAACATCATTACATCAACCTGCCAAACCCTGGGCGCTTAATGGCACTGTCAGGCACTTAGGAGTAGTGGAACAGACTCAGCATGGCATAACCCTAGCATATGTCCTATGATAAAACATCAATAGTAAAATATGATGCATAATATTTGTATCTTCTTTCCTCTATCCTCAACAATAACTAACAACATACCGATTTTGACTCTGGCATCATTAACATGCAATGCGAATGCTTTGACTAGAATATTTAATAA
Source organism: Pinus albicaulis (assembly GCA_034641835.2). Taxonomy (NCBI): domain Eukaryota; kingdom Viridiplantae; phylum Streptophyta; class Pinopsida; order Pinales; family Pinaceae; genus Pinus; species Pinus albicaulis. The sequence continues at coordinate 87,630,427 of MU968411.1, forward strand.
CCACATCAAAAATATAAGTATGGCCTTGCAATATACGAACCAGAATCTTATGGCATCCTATATTATACCCAAGTCTTCTCCTTATGAATATCATTTAATAGGACAGATATATATGTTTTCTAAGTCACCACAGTGGGAAAGAACATCCAAAAACTAAGCTGAAGAACAAAATAAAACAATATATCTTCTGCTACATTGTTCTGTCTCAATATTATCTAACCCCCACCTAGCCTAATCTAGCTTTTATATTCATGCAATTCTTCCATATAAGTAATTCCACAATGGCTTTGATAGAAAATATTTTCGAAGGATACAAGTTTCTACTCTTTTTCGATCTTAGACAATATGCTACAAAACACACACACATGCTATGCAAAAGGAATAGCATGTTTGAAATCCACAACTTCAAATAGTAGATCACTGAGGCCATGGAAAATATTTGTATACAGGAAAAAAAATCAATATGGAGAAACAAAAAAGTTCAACACCATCATCATCGTTTACAGATTTTTCCCGAAGTGGTGATGAAAACATCACTTCAACTTCTACTTCTGTTGTTGCTGCCTGTGTATATTACAACCCAATAATAATTCCAAATATTGATAGGAAAAAAAAAAAAAATATTTCATCAAATCAATTTGTGTATTGAATATATGATCACATTTCTCCTTTTAGGTGATCGTGATTAACAATGTGACACAACTTGTATTTTCAATACAATAATACTTCTCATGACCCAAAAAAATGATATATTATTTTATTTTTCTGAAAATGTGGTGATTTCATTCTGTAGACGAATCCCGCAACATGAGAATGGAAATATTTTAATTCAGAGATGGATATTTCATGACACAAGCACTATCAGTCACTATATTTTGTACATATATTTGTATTCTAGTGAGGTATGCATTGCCTTTCTTTCCTATGTTCGAGCCACATAGTTTAGGTCACCACTGTTATAGACTTCCTCCGTTTGAGTCACGTAGTTGGGGTCACCACTGTTATACATTTTCTATGTTCGAGCCACATAGTTTGGGTCACCACTGTTATACATTTCCTTTGTTTGAGCCAGGTAGTTGCTGGATAAAGATAGAGAAGCCTGGCTCTATATTTGGCGGGATGAAAGCAACATGTGGAGCATGATCTGGTCGCAGCCCACGGATCAATGCCGAGTTTATGATTTCTGCAACCCTTATGGTGTTTGCAGCCAGAAAAATATGCTGTTCTGTAATTGTATCCAAGGTTTCGAGCCTACAAATGGGAAGGCATGGAATTCACAAGACTTGTCACACGGTTTCTCGCAGCATGCCCTATTGTAGTGCAGTGTCGAAAATGGCAGCACCGATGGATTTCTATAACTGAAAGGCCAATCTTTGCATGAAAAATCAGATTTGATATTATCAAAATAGGCGATGAGCCTTCAAGATTGCTAGACGACTTATCAAAGAAACTGCTCCTGTACTACTTTTTCTTTCATGACAGCTAATTCCAAATTCTGTACTTCCCCCACTACACCACTACACTGAACCACTTCGATAATAACATTGTTTTAATAGTGACACTATCATGATAACTGATACCCACTGTCACCAACCGTTACTCTTCTTCTCTGATATTTACTCGATGCGTTACACTCCGCCACTATCAACTCCAGCACCATAAACTGCTTCATGACAATCATCAACTTGGAGTGCACGTTGATCATAAAACTTCGATTCACCTGCGACTCGCTGTAATGTTCACGATTTGAATTACCTTGCTTTAGCTATTTTACAGGTTTATGCTCATTTTACACCTTGGATTACCTATTACCCAAGCAGAAAAGTGAGAGACAATCCTTTGGGTGACAAGATTTTATTTCAAGTCAAGATAATCTTCGCACCAACACCATAAAATCATTTACACTCTGACATAACTGCTCCATGTGTTATGTTGCGCCACTCTGAGACCTGAGCAACACCACCATCTAAAAAAAATAATGTTCCTCTGCACATGCGAGAGGAACATGGTTTATTTCCCTACATCTCCACCATAATTTCTCCATGAGTTACGCTGTGCCACTCTAAGCCCTGGGTAGCACCACCATCTGACATTAAATATAACATTCCGCTGCACATGTGAGAGGCACAGGGTTTGTTTCCCATAATCTCCACCATAAATGCTCCATGTGCTATGCTACGCCACTCTGAGACGTGGGAAACACCACCATCTAAATTCTTCTCAACAATATAAACATTGCTCAACCATTTCATTTTTTCCAATTCCTGGTTTTGCTCGACATGTTTTCACATGTTACTGTGAGCTCCACTCTTATGAGTGATGAGGCTCCTTTTTCCTTGTAAAGCCACCATTTCACTGGAGGGCACTAAGACATCTCTTTGTTATCGAGGTTGTGTTGCTTCAACCAGTAAAATTTTTATAGAGTGATGCTTCTTGATTCTCTGTCAAAGTAGATTGTATTGGCTTGATAGAGCTTTTAAAAATATTTCCGAACTTATTTTCATTTAGATGCAGAGACGATGATCAAATACACACACACACACACACACACACATATATCTTTTTTTGATTAATATAATTTGCAGAGAGTGACTTGATAGATGCATCAATAGCTTTAAAAAAAATTCCATAGTGATGTTGAAGGATTTGGGGAAAATCCTAGTGATGCACAACAATCATCTCATTAACTTATTTCCATTGCGTTTCCTTGATCTTATTTGTTGTAGTCATCACATGAGTGATCCATTGCGGAATTTTGCACTTGAACAATTTATGAGTAAAAACTAAAAATTACCCCTTTTTGACTTGATGGTGGCATACAACATTTTTTTTTTCTTTTTTTTTTTCGAATTTGAAAGTAGGATTTCAACTTGACTACTTGATGTATTCTTCCAATATACTTCCATAGTGGCCTCTTTGTTTTTGGTTGTAGGTATAATTGGGTAGAAGATAATTTTCTTCTCTTCTTGATGAAGGGATTTGCTTTTGATTTCATGAGAGTATATTAGAATAGACCTCAACATTTCACAGAGCATTTATCATTTATTTCATGAATATAGATCAATGAATTTCATGTAGACAATCTGAGAATGAACCATTTTGGGAAAATTTTAACAATGCTAGTACTTCTTCGTCTATTTATTTATTTACATGTTTTCATGCAGGATATGTACATCAAACAAAAATGATAGAAATTATAAAAACAATATGTATACCAATGGATTCAATCCAATCATGCGATATACTAAAGCAAGATACTGAATCCTTCTACAAATTAATTATGGAAAATAAACAGAATCACACAATCAAAACAAGTAAAAGAAAGAAGAAAATCAATAAAAAACACAAATATTTTTCCTGGGGAAAGCTTGCTGCTTAAAAACCCTATATATTATGTTGTATATTCAACCAAGAAATCATGAAACAATTACAATGCACTATTCTCACAAGAATCTGCTGCATTCTGCTAAATATCTCACACTGATCTGGACAAAATCGACGAACACTTAGCCAATTTCCTGCCAGTGTTCAGCTTGCCTTGTTTGCATAATTCTTGTAGAATTAAATCACTATTATTTAGGAATTTCATCCTTCCAAAACTGTGCAATGCTCATGGGAAATCCTATAGGTGTATTATTGCATGCGGGTAGTTTTCTAATAACACAACTGATAGTTAACATCCCTTTAA